>PVKW010001569.1:91109-138726 GCA_004027895.1 Orientallactaga bullata
CCAATCTCCAGGTCCCACGTTTAGCCAGATGCAAAGTGACGCAAGGGCGCAATGCCACACCTGGATTTCGTTCTCAGCAGCTGAGACACTGCTGGCGCACCCATCTCTGTCTTTCTCTCTCTCTGTGTGTCTCTCTCCAAATAAATAAATAAATAAATAAATAAATAAATAAATAAATAAATAAATAAATAAATAAATAGTTTCTAAAAAAATGTCAGATAGGACTGGAGAGATGGCTTGGCGGTTAAGGCACCTGCCTGCCAAGCCTAAAAACACCAGTTCCAATCTCCAGGTCCCAAGTTTAGCCAGATGCAAAAAGTGATGAAAGAGTACAATGCCACACTTGCTCACAAGGGGGCGCACACATCCGGAGTTCGTTCACAGTGGCTGAGAGTCTGCTGGCGTGCCCATTCTCTCCCTCCCTCTCTCTCTCTCCTCGCTCTAGCAAATAAAAAAATAAAAGTGTCATATAGCATTGAGGCTGCCACATGGTAAACCTTTGCCTCCCCTATTCCACTTCCCTTAAGAAATAACCTGTGTCCTAGTGTCATTTTAATGACTTTCTCCTCTGGATTTTGTTTACTTGCAGAAGGTCAGAAACATGGCCCTGGATGATGTTGTAATCCTGAATGTGGACACCAACACCTTGGAAACCCCCTTCGATGACCTCCAGAGCCTTCCAAATGATGTAGTAAGTAATGAGTTATGAATTCTGGCTCCTACATGACCTTGCTATGGAAATAAACTTGACTTTGAGGATGGGGGAGGATGAGAAGAGGGGAGCCAGCTGTGGCACAGTGCCCAATGTATAGTAGGGCCACAGTGGTAGGCATTATTTAATGATGCCACAAAGGAAACAGCCATATAGTGTTGGCTTCCTGAAAATGGCAAATTCCAGGATGCCTATTGAGTTAATAAATGTTGAATCAGGGAAGCAGAGTAGCTTGGGTGAATTTTCCCTCTCTGAGCCTCAGTTTCTTACCTTAAAAGAGAAATGCCAAGACTGCTCTTGGGTTTATGGTGACAAATAATGTCAGATACCAGGCACAGTGCTTATATGTTATAAGTGTTCAGTAAAATGCACCTGCATTTAAAAAAATAGGGAGACTGGGGAGATGGTTCAGTGGTTAAGAAAGCTTCCTGCCTAAGCATGAGGGAACTTGGACTGAAGACTGCCAGGTTGGACTCCCCAGAACACACAGAAAAGCTGTGTATGACCATGCACATCTATAATTCCAATCTAATGGGACAGGGCAGAGACAGAATCACTGGGGTTTCCTGTGTAGATAGAAGTTCCAGGTTGAGAGAGAGACCTCGTCTTAAGGAAATAATAAATGAGCAATAAGAGAAGGACACTTGATGTTCTCTGGACTCTGCATGCATGTGGCTTATGCACACATGTGTGCATACATCACACACATGCATGCTAAAAAAATGGGGAAAATAGGGTTGATAATTAATTACAGGCAAGTTGGAGGAGCCATTCTTGCCTGGCAGGCCTTGCCAGCAAATGAAGTCACAGCATGGGGCCCTTGAGATGAGGAGGTGTCCCCCAACTAGGTTCTAAGGTGCTAATCACACTTCAGGTTCAGGAAGAAAATCCTGTTCTGCTCATCTTTATGTTTCTACCTGTGACACAGGACTTAGTACTTTTAATGTATCAGCCACTCCACAGTTGATCTTACAAACTCTCCTTTTGCCAGAGCTTTGAAGGACTCTTCTTCTTAAGCATTTTGCTCGTCCACATTGTCCTCTCTGTCTTCCTGAACACCTGAACACTACCTACTCTGTACTCTTATTTATCTCATGCACTGTCACCAGTAGCCTCCAAGCTAATTGATCTGACCACAGCCTCTTCCTCCACTCCTTCTTCCTCATGCACCAGAGCCTTCTGAAAACAGAAATTTAGTTATATTTTCCTCCTACTCAAACTGCTTCATTGGGCCCGGCATGGTGGCACATGCCTATAATCCCCATACATAGAAGGTGGAATTTGAGGCCAGCCTGAACTACACAGTGAAAGCCTGCCTCAAAAAAAAAAAAAAAAAAAAAAAAGAACTCCACCAATGAACATAATCTAAAAGAACGACAAGAAATCCTTCTAGACCTTCTAGACCTTCCCAGTGCCTATAGAGTCACTACAAGTACACTTCCTGGGCTTTATACACAGACCTGTATTAAAGTCCTGGCTTACATACTGGCTATGTGGTTTGGAGTAAACTCACCTAGCTCTCTGAGCCTTCATTGTTTTGTAATGTTGTGGTAAGAATTCTATGTCACATATTTCAAATATCCTGTGAGAGTGCTAGATGATAGTGGTGGTGAGTTCCTGATACAAATGATGCAGATAGTGTCAAGATTCCTTCATGATGTAATCTTCCTGGCTTTCTTATTCATTGGTTCATAGCTTTAGCAGTCTCCCTTCCCTGCTTCTAACTCCATATTATAGGTTTTTAGAACTATTGGTAGTTCTCCCAAACTTGAGAGTTTCATAACTTCATATTTTTCAGGTTTTTTTTTTTTTTTTGGTTCCAAAAGTCCTACTCCATCCATTGACCTTTTTCTAATTCTTCAAGACTTGTTCCAAGTATTGTGGTAAAACATTTCCCTTGTCCTTTCCAGGTAAATTTGACTATATCTTTCTCTGACAGCCCCTTGTGTTCCTTGCATAACTGCACAGATTTATTACTCACGTCAGGCTTTCTCATCAAATTGTTAGTTCCTTGAGAGTTTTATTCACCTTGTTTCCCAAGGACCTAGCAACCCCTGAACACATATATGGGAAAGACATAGGGACTAGGTTCTTTTAATGGATGAAATCTTGCAAAACATGGCATCCATGCTCAAAATTCTTTTTAAAAAAGGCTTTGCAGGCCTGACTTGGTAACATATACCTGTGATGCCAGCGCTCAGGAGGCTAAGGAAGGATAATGACAAGATTGGGGCCAGCCTGGGATATATAATGAAGTCTCTCTCTGGGAGAAAGCCTTGGTTCTTCTTTGATCCATAGTTGAAGCTAGATTGGTCATCCCAAAATGTCATCCCAAAGGATCACAAGTTAATGGCCAGCTGGGCTATATATTGAGATTCTATCTCAGAAAACTAGACAGATTCAAGAAAAACCAGAAATATACCCACAAATATGCAGTCTGCTAATCTTTGACAATCAGTGGTGCCCAGAATCCACAATGGAGAAAGGAAAATCTCTTCAATAAATAAGATTAGAAGGACCTGTGCTGTAGCTCAGTGAAAGAGTACTTGCCTGGCATGAGTATGTGGCTGGATTCAACCCCAACACCACAAAACACACACACACACATACATACATACATATACACATACATTCATACATACATATATACATAAGATTGGGCAAGCTAGATATTCACATTTAAAAATGAAATTTTATCCTTTTTTATACCATGTGCAAAAATCAACTGAAAAATTCATCAAATGTAAGACATAAAAACATGAGACTATTAAAACCTGTACAGACAAAGCTCTGAAAAGTACAAGCAATAATAGTGTAAAAAAAAAATTCAGAACAACAAAGGAAACACCAAAAGAACAACAAAATATTATGAGTGCATTTTTATGTTTCTATCTAAACTTCTATAAGCAGTTTTAAACAAACCTACTTCTAAAGCCTTAAAAGGATCACCCTGATGGTTCAGCAATGTAACCACCTGAAAAGAAAGAAAAAAATGAATAAATTTACCTCCTGTTAAAATAAAATTTAGCCCTATTTAAAAGACAAGAAAACCTAGCACTCAAATAATATAACATTATCAATATTTGACATTTCATTTTTAGTTTTTTGAGAAAGGGTCTGCCCAGGCTTGGCTTGAATTCATGATCCTCCTTTCTCAGCCTCCTGTATGTGCTATCATGCCTAGCAAAAATTTTTCTTTAAAAAGTATAAAACATACTAAGAATCAGTAATAATACCCTTAGCAAGAGAACAATTATCACTATAAAAACACCCTGGCCTATGAAGTGGTGCCTCCCACAGTTAATGTGGGTCTTCCCACCTTATTTAATCAGGTATGCCCATAGGCTAACTTAATCCAGATGATCCCTTGCAGGTGATCCTAGGTCCTGGCAAGTTGACAGTCAAAAGAACCCATCATACATGGCTATGTTTTTAAAGGAGCGCTTGAATGAGAAACAGAAAAGATATGAAAAGGAACCTCTAGAGGTGAAAAGCATAATAACTAGAATGAAAAATTGTTTCTGGGATTAAGAGAAGAGAAAGTGCAAAATAAAAGGTAGATGAGCTTGAAGACATCATAATAAAAGCTATCAGAATGAGGAGAGGAAAAGATGAGAAAAATTTAAGAGAACTTCAGTGACCCATATCATAATGCCAGGGGGACTAACTAACATACATGTAGTTGAAGTTCCAAAATGTAAGGAAGGTAGAGAAAGACAGAAAGAAATTCAAAGAGATTATAGTCAGTTTAAAATTTTGTTTGTTTTGTTTTGTGTTTTCAAGGTAGGGTCTCACTCTAGCCCAGGCTGACCTAGAATTCACTCTGTATTCTCAGGGTGGCCTTGAACTCATGGTGATCCTCCTGCCTCCCAAGTGCTGGGTTTAAAGGCATGCACCACCATGCCTGGCTCCAGTTTTAAATTTTTTTAATGAAAGTGATAAACTCAGTTAATAGACTCAAAACTTTTTAAAGCCAGTGGTAAAGAGAACAGTTTAAACTTAGAGTACAAAAGGACAGTGTAAGAGAAAGACATAATAACAACATATTTCTTTTAAGAAACTATGTGATCCAGAAAGTGATGGAATGATATTTTTAAAGTAATGAAAGAAAAATTTCAACTTAGAATTCTATGACCACCAAAAACATGCTTCAAAAATAAAAGCAAATTACATTTTTAAAGATAAGAAATTAGTTGAAATAATTGTCAGCAGATCTGAGCTATAAGAAATATCAAAAGAAGTTCTTCAGGAGGAAAAAAATAACATAGGGAAATATATATGACAAAGAAGCAAAAGAGAGCCAGAAACAGTAAATACATAGTTTAGTATAAGAAACTCAGTTCCTAATTATTAATTTCTGTAGAAGACAATTGTGTATTTCAAGTAAAAATAAAGCCAATATGCTGTGTGTTACTAAATAAGTAGAAGTAAAATATATACAGCAACCAAAGCAAAAAAGAGAGAGCCAGACAGAGAATAAAAGAATGCTGTTTGTGTTTTTTGTTTGGGGTTTTTTTTTTTTTTTTTTTTTTTTTTTTTTTTTTTTTTTTTTTTTTTTTTTTTTTTTTTTTTTTTTTTTTTTTTTTTTTTTTTTTTTTTTGAGGTAGAGTCTCAGGAATTCACTAAGTAATCTCAGGCTGCCCTTGAACTCACAGTGATCCCCCTACCTCTGTCTCCAGAGAGCTGGGATTAAAGGTGTGTACCACCACACTCAGCAGTTTTTAAATCACATATATAAACTGTTGTAATATTGTGTAAAGGTTACACTGTATCAAGTTAAAGATATACATTATTAACCTCAGAGAAACCACCAAATAGGGGGGAAAGACAGGCATGTATAGCTATCCAGGCAATACTTGAAAATCAAATATTTTTCAGGAAAATAATAAAGATTCTACATACAGATGGAACACATGGCAGTTAGCTAGGTGATAGATTTATCAAATGTATTGATTAATTCATCAGGCATTCATTTGTGAGTTACTTTTCTGATCACTGTGACAGAAGCAGTTTAATAAATTACTATTTTGGCTTATAGTTTCAGGGGGTCATGGCTCATCATGACAGGGTAGGCAAAGCAGAGTGGACAAGTCTGCAGTGTCAGGGGCACATGCCCAGGTGCTCAAAACATGATCCTGTGGGTGATAGTCCAGATTCAAACCATACCATACACCATCTAGACCCTCCAGTTTAAAAAGTTATTCCTAAGTATATAATATTAAGTACTATTAATATATTATTTATATCATTATTTAATAAATTAATATTAATAAATATTATAATATTATTAATAATGTAATATTAAGTATTATTAAGTATGTAAAAGCATTGTGTGTTGTCTATAACAATTCCACTTTAAACATAATGATTCAGATAGACAAAAAGCAAGATAATGGAAAAGATGCAATCATGCAATCACCAATCAAAAGGGTTGGTGAGCTGGGTGTGGTGGTGCACGCTTTTAATCCCAGCACTCGGGAGGCAGTGGTAGGAGGATTGCTGCAACTTCGAGGCCACCCTGAGACTACACAGTGAATTCCAAGTCAGCCTGGGCTAGAGTGAGACCCTACCTTGAAAAACCAAAAGGTTGGTGAGAAAACAGAAATTTACATTCAGAAGAAATTAAAATATGTGTGATACTCTTCTTTCTAGGAGAGTATTTATACTGGGTATGAGGTAAACTTAGTGATTTGCTTCTAAAAATACTTTGCAGACAGGGTGATGGAATACATGTGACATGAAAGCAAAGTGTGGGGAAGGGGCTACTGGAGCAGGAGGACAATAGCAAGAGGGGTTCAGAATGGTAAGGGAAGGTCAGTGAGATGTGGAATAAATAAGAACAACACAGGAAAATGACCATAACAAACTTCATTGTGTTACATAATAACTTAAAGAAATTTTTAAAAAAAGTTTGGGGTGGAGAGGTGGCTTAATGGTTAAGACATTTACCTACAGAGTCAAAGGACACAGGTTCAATTCCCCAGGGCCCACTTAAACCAGATGCACCAAATGGCTCATGCATCTGGAGTTTGTTTGCAATGGCTAGAGGCCCTGGCACACCCATTCTTTTTCTCCCCCCCCCCCTCAAATAAATAAAATAGCATCAACAAAAAAATTGTAATGAAAAAATTTGCAAAAGGAGAAATAGTAAGCTTAGTGGAGAAACAGGCAGGCATGATCTCAACATGGCCATGATGTTACATGGCTGTCATGTAGCCTCTGATATAATGAAAAAAATTCTTCACTTCTGTGATGTTCTTTCCAAAAATGTATTCTCATTATGGAAAAATTTCAGAGGTACTCAAAAGTTGAGACAAGTTACAAAATCCCTGACCGGAATGTATCAGACCTTCAATGTCATTAAAAACAAAGGCTAATAAACAATCCAACCAGAGGAGACCAAGGAGGCTACACAACAGCATGCAATATGGAATCCTAGATTGGATCCTGAAATAAAAGAGGGACAGAAGGGTCGGAGAGATGGCTTAGCAGTTAAGGCACTTGTCTGTAAAGACTAATGACCTGGGTTCAATTCCCCAGTACTCACAGACAGCCTGATACACAAAAGAGTGCATGTATCTGGAGCTTGTTTGCAGCACCTGGAGGCCCTGGTATCATATTCTCTCTCTCTCTCTCTCTCCCTCCCTCTCTCTCTCTCTCTCTCTCTCTCTCCCCCTCCCTCTCTCTCTCTCTCTCTCTCTCACTGCTTGCAAATAAATAAATAATTTTTGTTAAGAAAAGAAAAGAAGCCGGGCGTGGTGGCACACGCCTTTAATCCCAGCACTCAGGAGGCAGAGGTAGGAGGATCACTGAGAGTTTGAGGCCACCCTGAGACTACATAGTGAATTCCAGGTCAGCCTGAGCCAGAGTGAGACCCTACCTTGAAAAACCAAAAAAAAAAGAAAAGAGGTGCTGGAGAAATGACTCAGCAGTTAAGTCACTTGCCTGTTTGACCCAGGTTCCATTCCCAATTACCAATGTAAACCAGATGCACAAGGTGGCACATGCATCTGGAGTTTGTTTACAGTGCCTGGAGGCCCTGGTGCACTGTCTCTCTCGGCCTGTTTCTTGCTCAAATAAAAAATATATGGGGGGGGGGGGTCAGTGATGGGAAAAGTGCAGACATCACCAATGTCTAGAATTTAGTTAATAATACATCAACATTGTTTTGTTGTTTTTGTTTTTTTAATTTTAACACATTTCCAATGACAGCATGAGATATTAGGGCAAACAGACTGAATGAAAGAGAGATATATGGCTACTCTTGGTACTATCATTACAACTTTCTATAAATCTAAAAAAATCAAAGTAAGTTTATTCTTATTAAAGAGAGAGAGAGAAGTCAGGCATGGTGGTGCACACCTTTAATCCCAGCACTAGGGAGGCAGAGGTATGAGGATCATTGTGAGTGTGAAGCCACCCTGAGACTACATAGTGAATTCTAGGTCAGCCTGGACTAGAGTGAAACCCTACCTAGAAAAACCAAATTATAAAAAAAGAGAAAGAAAAAAAAGACATAAAATTATTATATATTGTCTTATGCCTGTAATTTTGACAATTTAGATGAAATGAACAAATTCCTTAAAATACATAAATTACACAAAGTGATTCAAGAAGAAAAAAATTTAAACACCATTATTTCTGGGGCTGGAGAGATGGCTCAGCTATCAAAGGTGCTTGCTTGCAAAGCCTGATGACCTTGGGTTAATTCCCCAGTATCCACATAAAGCCAAAGTGGCACATGCATCTGGAGTTCGTTTACAGTGACAAAGACCTGGCATTCCTCCATTCTCTCTCATAAATAAATATTTTTTAAAAGATAGCCTGACCCCATTTTCAAAAATAAACAAATAGCATTATTTCTGTTTTGAAAAAAAAAGTTGAATTTTCAATTCAACTTTCCCACAAAGAAATGTCAGTTAGACTCACTAGTTAATTCTACCATACATTTAAGAAGAATAAATAGCACTAGAGAGATGTCTCATTGGTTAAAGACCCTTGCTTGCAAAGCCTGACATCCTGGGTTTGATTCCCCAGTACCCACATAAAGGCAGATGCACAAAGTGGTACATGTGTCTAGAATTCATGTGCATTGGCAGGAGGCCATGGCATGCCCATACTCATTCTCTGTTTCTCTCTGTCTCAAATAAATATGTTTTTCTTTAAACGAAAAATACAGTCTTTCAGGGAGTTAAGTAAAAAGGAACAACCCCAACTTATTTTATGAAGTCACCATTACCCTGAGATGAAAACCATAAATTTATGAAAAAATGGAACTATAGACTAACTTGTTTCATAAATATAGTTGAAAATAAAATAACAAAGTATTAGCAAATAGAAAGATAATAATGCACCATGATCAAGTGAAAGCAGATTGGCTAAATATTTGAAAATCAGTCTGTGTAATTTTCATATGAATAGACTTTTAAAAGAAAAAAGCCTTATCAAGATAGTTTCCAAAAAAGATATTTTAGGAAGAAATTAAGCCGGGCGTGGTGGCGCACGCCTTTAATCCCAGCACTTGGGAGGCAGAGGTAGGAGGATCACTGTGAGTTCAAGGCCACCCTGAGAATACATAGTGAATTCCAGGTCAGCCTGGACTAGAGTGAGACCCTACCTCAAAAAAAAAAAAAAAAAGAAAGAAAGAAATTAATACCATTCATCTAAAAGTTCTTAGTAAACTCAGCATCATTGTGAGGGAACATCTAGGAAGGACTCCTTTTACAGCATACATACCTGGTGGTGTGTGAAGTCATACCACAACTTTATTCACACTACATGATCATATATACAGAAAATCTTTTAGAGTCTCACAGATGAATTTAGCAAGAGTACAGGACAAGGTCACTATACAAAATTTAAATATATTCGCATATACTTGTAATGAGCAATTGAAAATGAGATTTTTTTAAGTGCCATTTAAAATAGCCTGCAAAACACAAAATACTTAGGAATAAATTTAACAGAAAATGTTTAAAATTTGTATGCTGCAAGCTACAAGACATTTGAGAAAAAAATTGAAAGGCTTAAATAAATGGAGAGATATTCCTTCTTTTGGATTGTAGACTAAATTTTTTTTTTTACTCAATATTTTAAGGTGCTAATTTTTCTTTCTTTTTTTTTTAAAGATTTTATTTTTATTTATTTATTAGAGACAGCGAGAGAGGGAGAGAGACAGAGAGAAAAAGTGAGAATGGCCACGCCAGGGCCTCCAGCCACTGCAAACAAACTCCAGACGCATGCGCCACCATGTAAATCTGGCTTACGTGGGACCTGAAGAATCAAACCTTAGGCTTTGCAGGCATGCACCTTAACTGCTAAGCCATCTCTCCAGCCCAAGATGCTAATTTTTCTAAATTGATCTATAGATTCAATATAATCCCAACCCAAATTCCAGATGGCTTTTTTTGAAAACTTGACAAGCTAGTTCTAAAATGTCTATGAATATGTGAAAGAACTAGAATAGCTAAAACAATGTTGGGTGAAAAAAAGATAATGTGTGGAACCTACATTACCTGCCTATGAGACTTACTACAAAGTTACAACAAAGAGTCCAAAAGTAAACCACATAAGTAGATAATTGTTTTTTTATGTTAGGTTTCCCCCTGGTTCCCAACAAATGTGCTAAAACCACTGGACATTGTTATGGAGAAAATAAACCTTGACTTTCACCTCATGCAAATATTAACTCAAAGTAGATTAAAGACCTAATGACTAGAGGAAAATATGAGAGACTTCATGAAAATGACATGGGCAGATTTGTTGCCTAGAACACAAAAAGCATGCATCATAAAAGAATTAAAAAGTCATGAGCTGGACCTCAAAATGGTAAATCCCTTTTCCAAAAGACAGCATTTGACATGATGAACAGATAAGCTACAGACTGAGGTGAAATATTCTTAATAGTTATAGCACTAATAAAGAGGAGAGTCTTTTGTTCAAAATATGTCAAGAATCCCTAAAACTCAATATGAAAGCCCAATTAATGTGGGCAAAAGATGGGGGCTAGGAAAATGGCTCAACTGTTAAAGGTGCTTGCTTGCAAAGTCTGTTGACCTGGGTCCAATTCCCAAGCCACCTACACAATATGGACACAAATATTGACACAAGCATCTGGTGCTTGTTTATTTAGGCAAGAGGCCCTGGCACCCCCCCCCACACACACATACATACATACACACACATGCAAACAAAGGAATAAAAAATTCAAGTGGGCAAAGGAGATATAGTACAAAGAAAAAGATTCATACAACCAGCAAGCCCATGAAAAGATATTCATCATCACTAGGCAGAGGACTCAAATTAATACCAAAGTTTGTACCATTGTATACCCATGGGTATGGTAAAATGTAAACTAACAATTCCTTATGACCTTACATCTTATGTATGTGTTTACTATGTATTCAATCACAAAAATGCCAAAAAATGAAAATTTGTATGTACATACAACAAATGTTTATAGATGATTTTAGCATCTCTGTTTATAATTGCCCCTTACTGGAAAAAAAGGAAAATGTAAGTAGTGGCATGCCCATAAAACAGAATACTACTCAGCAGTAAAAAGAAACTACTGATCTACCCAACAAAATAATCATCTCACAAATACATTATGATTATTGAAGGAATTTACTTACAAGACGTTCAGATATTGGCAAAATTATAGGGTTAGAAATCAGATGAGTGTTTCCAAGATTGCAGTTTCACAGAAGTCTGAGGGAATGATGGAATTGTTATAGATCTTGATTGTGGTGATGGATAGTTTGCATCTTTCAAATTTTGGAGAACTATTCACTAAAAGCCGTGAATTTTAATGAATTTTAACTTCAGTTAAGCTGAATTTAAAACGTCTTAAGGGTTGACATTACTAAGTCTTATGAAGGTGGTGGAACAGTTTACCTGGAACCCTCATCACAGCTAATGGGAGGACATGGCATATCTGTTTTGGAAAACAGTTGGCAGTTTTCTATGAAGTTAATTAAACAGAGGCCGACCACAATACCAGGCCATCCCACTCGTAGGTATTCACCCAAGAGATGGGAAAATGAATGTCCAAACAGGCTTGCTCATGAGTGTTAATGGCAGCTTTGTTCATGGTAAACAATACCTGGCAGCAACCTGATGGCAAGATTTAGAAGAATAAATGATATGATGTAGCCCTTATTTTTTCATTATTAAGTCACAAACTAATAAACTTGGGATTCATAAAACAACATAAGAGTCTTAAATGTCTTACATTAAGCAAAAGGAAGCCAGATATCAGGAGGATAGAGTCATAATCTTCTATATGTAAATTGTAGAGGAGGGAAATCTGGTCCAGAGGAAGTGGACTGAGTAGAGCCCACCAGTGGCTGGCCACCTGGGTTGACTGTTCCAGCAAACCCTTCAGGGTCAAGGAAACACCATCTTGATGGCTATGGTGGCAGCACAGGTCTGTATGTTGTCAAGACGCGTCAGACTAGACTTCCAAAGTATATCTATTCTATCAACTAGAAATTTTGAGTTGAAACAAAGAAAAAGGGCTGGAGGGCCTGGAGAGATGTTAGCGGTTAAATGCTTGCCTGTGAAGCCTAAGGACCCCGGTTTTAGGCTCCATTTCCCCAGGACCCAAGTAAAGCCAGATACACAAGGTCGCACACACATCTGGAGTTCGTTTGCAGTGGCTGGAGGCGCCCATTCTCTCTCTCTCTCTCTCTCTCTCCCTCTCTCTCTCTCTCTCTCTGCCTCTGCCTCTTTCTCTGTCTGCCTGTCACTCTCAAATAAAATAAATAAAAATAAACAAAAATGTTTACAAAAGAAAAAAGGGCTAGAGAGATGGCTTAGCGGTTAAGACACTTGCCTGCAAAGCCTAAGGACCCAGGTCAATTCTCCAGTATCCACGTAAGCCAAATGCACAAGATGGCACATGCACCTTGAGTTCAGTTTCAGTGGCTGAGGCCATAGTATGCCATTCTTTCTCTCTAATAAATAAATAAAAATGAATTTCAGTTTAATAGAGTTAGTCCAAAAGAGAAGAGGCCTTAGAAGTTAATTTTAGAAACATTTCCAATATTGAGCAGCCTTCAGACCAGCTCTGCTGATTTCATGTGATTTATGAACATGGCCAAAGGAGAGCTATGCAGCAGGCGGCTCTGGGTTTCTGCTAGCTCTTGGACCATTTAGTCTCTGAGTCTATAATCTTGTCTCTCTCTTAGCTTTTCCTACCCTTAAATAAAAGGGAGGGGGAAGTTGGCAAGGTTAATGCCTTCTACTTTGCTACAGTCTGTGAAACTTGCAAGTGTATTGTTTCACTGACAATATTGCATTGTTCCCTAGCTGTGAACTTCAGGCGAGAAATACAGCAAGAACATTCCATCTTGTATTGATCTAAATTCTGCTTACAGACTTCACGTCCATCTCAAGCCTTGGCTGGACTTTCTTTGCCATTTTCCTCCAAAATCCCAGGTCCCGCCGGGCGTGGTGGCGCACTCCTTTAATCCCAGCACTTGGGAGGCAGAGGTAGGAGGATCACCATGAGTTCGAGGCCAGCCTGAGACTAATTCCAGGTCAGCCTGAGCTAGAGTGAGACCCCACCTTGAAAAACAAAACAAAACAAAAAATCCCAGGTCCCCCAGTCTCTGGAGACATGCTGGGGCCTTCTGTGTGCTGTGGGTGATCCCAGCCTTGTATACCTACAGCACATCATATCCCAGGAGCAATGGACTAGGGCCCCTTGTTGATTCGATCCTTCTGCCAGTTAATACATGTTGTTAGTATTCTCTGTGAGAATGTTTATTAACTGGCCAGGCATTTTCTGAGTGCCTACTGTGTGCCAGATATTATGAAGGAAGCACTGTTCTTGCTCTTGGTGAGATCACAGGCTAGTAAATACGTGAGATAACAGATGGCTAGACTGCCAGTCTTACCCAGCTTCCCCACTTGCAGTCCACTCTCTGTGCTATAGATGAGGTCATATTCTAACACATAAATATCACTCCCTGACCTAAAACCCTGTAGTGGTTTCTCATTTTCCTGCCTGTGAAATTCAAGCTCCATATTGTAGTTCTTTAAGAGTCTGGTCTACCTACCTCGATCTCTTGTCACCCTCCTATTACCTGTACTTTACACCAGCAGCCCCACACATTTCCATCAGCATCCCAGATGGTTTGCCATTCTAAAGCCAGTTTACTGATGGACTTTACCCATCCTGTATTTGTTCAGCAGACATTTTTTAGGGGTGTGTGCTGGGTGTCTTGGGCCACAAGTACATGGAGATGAGGGAAAACAGTCACCATTCCTGCACAAGTGGAGATGAGCCCAGCTGGAAGGTGGGTTGTGAGTAAAAGCATAATGAGCTTGGTCAGGGGGTCTCACATAGTCCAACATAGCGGGAACAGAGGATAAGTGCTCGGAAGGAGCAAAATGTGTGACCAGATAAGCAGACAGGAGGAACCAGATTGGACATGGTCATAAACACAAGTTTGGACTTCATATTAAGCCAGGGAATGGGGTGACAAAACCACATATTATGGTGTGTCCCAGACTAAGGGTAAATGTTGGATCCTGCCTCTTACCACCTCTCTTTTTCCTAGAATCTGGCCAAAGTTTCCGTGTGTCTAAAATCTACTGATAGTGGACCTGAGTAGATACAGTCTGCATACACAGTATCACCTGTGACTGCATCCAGTCATTTATCCCTCTGTTTGCATGAGCTGCTCTCCGTCAATATCCACTCCCTGACCCGTATGTTCCATACAAAAAGAGTAGGAGTGCAGTGATCCAGTGAGCCTTATCCTAAATGTGTGTGTATGATTTGTCAACAATCGAGGAGCTTATGGGACTTTATAGGGCTTCATTAAAGATGCTGGGGCAGGAGCACTGTGGGACATCAGAAGAGCCCTCCGCAGTAAACCACAACGCTGAGCTCTGGAATGCCGTAAATGTTTAAGAGACTTCCTTCCTTTCATTACTGAATTTTACTTCACTTTTATACCAGTAAAGAGTTGTGTTTTATTGGTTGAAATTTCTTGATTCCGTTTTCCCCAGGTCTGTTTAAAAGCTAAATTTTATCTTTGAGGATGTTTGGCTCATGGTGGAGGAAATGCTGCCAGCAAATTCAATTAACTGGCAGAACTCACAGATATTGTACATGGATTTCTTTTTTTTCCCCCTTCTTTTTCACAACTGCTACATAAACACAGCTGGGTTTAATATTTGTCGTAACAAAGATTTAACTTGAATCATTTTACTCTGGGTAATTAATGCTTGGAATCTCGGCTCCTTTTGGTCCGCTTATAATCCTCTGCGTTTCTTTACTCTAGCTATCTAGATAATGAAGTGTGCTCCTCTAGGTCTTTGCCCTGCCTTAAAACTGCTTAATATTTGGCCGTTCCCACTAGAGAGCAGATGCTTTTCTTTGCAAGAATTGAATTTCTGTCAGCTCTTTTATGCATCATGTGTTTGGAACTGTAAGTGGATCAGGTTGTTCGTCGCAGCAGGGACACTGTGAAACACATCTATTATACACACTTCCCACCCCCCTCTTCCTGTTTTTTTCTCCCCCAAGGAGGTGGAGATGCCCAGATCCCCTTGGGAGATGTCTTGCTCTATGTGGATAAATCCATGTGATCCACCGTGGATCTGACCTAGCCCCTTCCCTAAGCATGGAAATTTATATCCATTCAGCCCAGGATTGTTGTTGAGGCAAATCCTACTTTTATCTTTGTAAACACCAAGCACTTCATTAACTCCCAAATATACACTGAGTTTGGGTCACTAAATAAATCCACTAAGCTCAGCATAATGAGTGACATTTCAGTAATTGATGCCCTAGAAAATGTTAATTGTGAATCTATTATTCTTTTTATGCTAAAATGAGGACTTGGGTAATTATGGCTTTGGAGTTGGACTAGTGTAGAATAACCACCATCTATTAGGCTCCTACTATGTGCCAGGCACTGTATTAAATCTTGACATTGAATCTGCATAACAATTCTGGAAAAAACAAAAAGGAGCAAGGTACTTTATTCCCTTGTAAATGAAGAAAAGGGCAATGTAATCTGCCTAGAAGAAACTAAATAACAGCTAGCAGCCAAGGTAGACTTTGAACTCAAGTCTGTCTGAACCCAGACGAAATCAATACACCGTCAGTTATAGGACCCACATTTCTGCATTTACAAGTGTAGACATATATCCATCAGGTAATTATTTGGGGGGCATTGATTCTTTGTTTTTTATTAAAGTAACTTATTTATATATTTGAGAGAGGGAAAGAGGCAGAGAGAGAGAGAGAGAGAAAGAATGGGTGTGCCAGAGCTTCCTGCCACTGCAAACGAACTCCAGGTGCATGCTCCACCTTGTGCATCTGACTTACATGGGTACTGGGGAATCAAGCTTCAAACCAGGGTCCTTAGGCTTCACAGGCAAGCACTTAACCGCTAAGCCATCTCTCCAGGCCCTGATTTTTTTTAAGATAATGGTCTTGCTATGTAGCCCAGGCTGGCCTCAAATTCAGTTTCCCAAGCTTCTGAACTCAAGTGATCCTTCTGCCTCAGCCTCCCCATGTGCTTAGACTACAAGCATACATTTCCACACTCAACTTCAAGGCATTAACTTACTGTATATTTGTTCTATGCTGAGTTTCTCTGTAGTAGTTGTCCCATTTCGCATCTAGTCTCAAGGCCAGTGACCTTTGTGAGTCTTTGTATCCATCCAAACTCTTGGTGGTGATTGAAATAGTTTGGTTTTGCTTTGCCCTAAGAAGTCAGTGTAAATATAATCCAATTTCTCAAAACAAACTACCATTGCTCACAACTTTCTTTTGTAAATTGTCATTCCTAGATTGGGCTCTGAGCTGATAATGGAAGCTTCCAAATCTATGTGGCTTAGTTTGTCAACATAGCTTAGAAAAACAGGAGTCTTGATTATGTTCCAGTCAGAGTATGTGCATATTTGAGACCTCAGATTCTGGTTCTGAGGAAAAAGGTGCATTTTTGTGCATTTTTAACAGAGGTCATTTAGTTTTTAGGCATTACTTTGGGACAGTCATGAGTCTGACTGAGAGAATTTCTGGTGTATAGAATTAATTGCTGTTAAATGGAAAAATGGTTTTACTTACGCAGAAGATCATTTGATCAGCATTTTTAGTTATGGTTAACTTCAGTCTTCCTCTGAATAATTGTCATTAGAACTAGGGATTTTTGTCCTGAATCATTGAAAAGAAAGCATCCTATTTATTTTTGTTTTGTTATCCAGTTTGTTGTTGGATGATGTTGGTAGTTTAAGAAAAAATGGTAGAGGCTTTGTTTTAAATATATATATAACTTTCCTGGTGAAAATAGCTCTGCCTTTTCAAAGGTAACTTATATTTCTATTTTGTATGTTCTGTCTGCAGGAGAATGCTTCGTAGTTTATTCATGTTGGCAACTGAAAAGCCTTAGACCTAATTAAAAGAATTTCCACAAGCACCTTTACTGAACCATTTCATTACGCAGCACTGCACAGATTGCTTTGTGAAGCATGGTGATAGTTTAAACCTGACCTTTAATCCTGCACTGCCAGAAATATGGGGAGGAAGCCCTACTCTGAAAATACTCCCCCCAGCATACACACACACATATTTGGTTAGAAATAATCTTTTTAGTGAATGACCACCTAGTAATATAAATACACATTTTCTTTGTGCTTAGATCTCCTAGTCTCATATAGCTTGGGAAAAATTTTTCTAGCTACATTGGTGTGTATATGTATGTGTGTGTGTGTGTGCACATGTGCACACATGTGTGTGTTTAGTGTTAAAACTAAATTGTTTTTTAGGGAAAATAAAGACAATTTTACTTATTCTGACAAAAAAATGTAGCAGAGCAGGTGAATTTTACAAATGGTTAGAAAATTACAGAAGTCTTGGCTACTATGTTTCTTCCTCAGATGACCAGATCCTCATATTAAATGTGTGGAAAGGTCCTGGCATCCAGTGAGCAGATTGGACTTCTCCTGAGTATTCTTTGGAGATAGTGGAAGTAGCACTTTTTGTTTTGTTTGAAAATTATACCTTTTTGCTCCAAGAATGTCATTCTAAGGATTGGAGAGTTTGTTCCTAGGATGCTCACCAGAACCATTGTAGCATAATGAGATAACCATTCACATAATGAAAATTGATCCTTTTGTCTGACAAAAAGCTGCTTAGCATTGTAATGCTTGCCTCTAACTTTCTGACTTAAACGTAGCCCATGAGTTGTCAAGAGAGACAGAGGGAGCAGAGACTGAGGTCCCCAGGGTCATCGCAAGCACCAGCTTGAAGCTCCACATAACTAGCACAGCCCCACTCCCCCACGGAGAACCAGGATCTTTGTGGGGGAAATGGGATGCAGAAGAAGCAATTATACCCAACTGAGGTCAAGGTCCAACCATGTTCTCAAGAAAGAAACAGAAAAGCAAGGAATGAGAGGACACAGTAATGGAGATATATTAAGTCAGGGAAAAAATAAGCCAGTATCATGGACAAATACAATTTGCTGGTCAAAAACAAACCCTGGCAGTGGTGGGAATTAGTGGAGTACTTCAGCCTATGGAGAAGATAGACTTGGCCTAGACTTTGGCTTCTGACAGCCCCTAGTCAGTCTGTCTGTCTGTCTGTCTGTCTGTCTGTCTGTCTGTCTGTCTGTCTGTGATGTAGGGCCAAGTCTTGCTTGCTTCACATAGGTAGTGGAGATAATCCACTCATCCAGTTGTTCTGAAGTCCTCATCCAGTGCTAGGTGTGGAAACACTTGCTGTGGCATTGAGTAACTAGCAAGGTGCTTAATATGTAGTCATTGCTATTTCTTTCTTCTGATGAATGTAATAATTCCAAAAATTATTATTGGAAAAAGAGTGCAGTAGGATTGCTCTTACATATCACTTTAAGGCAAGAATTCATGAAGACATTGAGTGAATAAACCAGGCCATTTTTCACTGCCAATATGAAGAAGATGAAATGAGTTAGTGTTTTTGCACTGCTGAGGATGAGAAATAAGTCACTAGCCTCCTATGTCTTCCCTGGACCCAACCATGCCCAGGGATTTTGGAACAAAGCCTTGATATCTAGTCTATTCAGGACAAGAAGATTCAATCAACTTGCTTTGGCCTAAAGCAGAAAGGAAATTGTGACTCCATGGCCCCACTGCAACTGCTGCTGGATGTCTCATTTGTTTAAGTGACAAAACACAGTACTCTAGTTTAGACACCCAACAGTTAATACAGCTCTCAGGAAGGAAAGCAGAGCCCCCACACTTGGTGACTTGAACTGAACTTGGGTTAGGTGCTGTGTCCAACCTTAAAGGGTAGGCTTGGTCCCCACCTTCCTAGACTGATCAAGTCCATTAGAAAAAAAGATATGAGGGAAGGTACAGTAAGAGTGTACAACAGGGAAACTTTGGTCTGAGATGCTAAACTGAGCCAGCCATATTTGATCTGAGACTTAAAGATGAATAGTAGTAGTTGACCTAGGGTCCTGGGAGAGAGGCCAGTGGAACTTGAGCCCATAGAGTGCTTCTGCAACCAGGAAGGGAGTGCAGGAACCTCACGTTTGAAAAGAGCCTATGGCCTAGTGACTCACAGAAGGCTTCCAGGTCTGGCTAGGATTTTATATCCACAGAGCAGGGGCAAGATGTCTGGTGTATCTTAACATGTCCACACTAATGGAAAGAAGTGAACAGGAATGTCTTAGACATGACATTTAACACCACCCCACAAGCCCCAACCAAGTAATGAAGAAACACACTTATGCTTTGTGAGTGCCACTATTGCAAGGATGGTCCTCCTCCTTCAGGGGAGAAAGGTATGTCATCTGCTGGCACATAAAGGTCTAAAGAAAAGGGTGATGTTATTACACACAGTAGGAAAGCTGCCTTCAAAGCTCGTCTTATAACAGGGGGAATTGGGGTTCTGGGATGCTTTTTGGAATCCCTAGTCCTGTGTTTATATCTGTAAACTCACCAAAGAATTGGCAATTCTAGATTTAAGAAAATGATTTTTTTTTAATACCACATTTTATTTAGATCTGAGAAAAGAGTGGGGAAGGGAGAAAACTGGGAGGTAAAGGAAGATAAAGGGGGAAAAGAGAAATATGCCACGTGGAGCCCAAACTGACACTACCACCTCCACCCCCCCTCCCCCAATCTGAGCTGGTTTCTGAGAGCTTGATTGAAAGTCTCCAGGAGTTATGCACTCATTCGTTGTCTACTGCTCTGGCCCAGCATACCAGCATGGGTGTGTACAGATTGGGTATCAACAAAGGAGAGACCCTGAAGAACAAACTGTTATGAGGGAGCTTCACAGAAAATTGGAGGCACCTTTTAAAAAATGGAAGATTTTTGTTAGAGTATAAACTAAAGAATATTAGGAATGGATTTTGAGGCCACAGAAATTGAGTAGAAGACAAAGCTGAAAATGAGGCTTAAGGGAAAGGCCATAGATGGCTTTGGAATTGGGCTTTATTGAGTTAGGAGTAAACATCTCAGAGGAAAGGAGTATCATGGTTTTTGACAAACAATCCATTGCAAAAGATGCATTAGACCAAGAGTAAAATACAGAGACACCAGCTCAAGACTGGTACAATAGTCCTGGTGAAAGGGAAAATCTGGACTAATAACAAACAAAAAGCTAGGCAACCATTTCCAGTACTCATTTCATATCCATTATACTTGAATCCTCACGATGTATGTAAAGTATGAGTACCTTGTTTCCCAGCAAAGGGGATGAAGCTCAAAACAACTAAGAAAGTAGAAGGCCAGGTTGTACATCCTAGGCCCAGGTTCATTGCAGCTGCACCTGTGCTGTGGTGCAGCAGCCTGAGGAGCCACTGGGCATGGAGGAGCTGTTAAAGTCAAGAGACCCAAGAGGGAGAGTGACCAGGAACCAGGGAAAGAGGAACAAGGTGAGGAGGGATGTGGGAGGGCAGTGCTGCAGATAACATCCTAGCTACTGAGCTTGCAGCATTGAAGCAGACTGGTCTGCTTGTTCCCTTTCACCCATTCCGTACTCTTACAGGTGCCCTGTTTCCTAGCAGTAGCATTCTGTGAAGGGGATGGATGAGTATCAGCTTCTCCTCAGTCCTTTCCAGACGAGATCACTTCCTCCTAATGGTAAATCTGGGAAGAGTATGATTCTAGCTACACTGTTGTTGAAGTCAGGTTCGCATTGCTGGCAGAAATCACCAGACCAAGAGCAGCTTTTGTGAGAAAAGGTTTATTTGGGCTTACAGACTCAAGGAGAAACTCCATCATGGCAAGGGAAAACGATGGCATGAGCAGAGGGTAGACATCACCCTCTGTCCATCATAAGGTAGACAATAGCAACAGGAGAGTGTGCCCAACACTGGTGAGGGGAAACTGGCTATAATACCCATAAGCCCACCCCAAAGAATACACTGCCTCCAGGGGGTATTAGTTCCCAAATCTCCATCAGCTGGGAACCTAGCGTTCAGAACACCCGAGTTTATGGGGGGGACACCTGAATCAAACCACCTTAACTGTCCTCCAAACAAAAGCAGCACCATTGGAAACACCTACCCAGGGTTGAAACAGCCATTTGCAGAAAGTGCTGAATGACTGCACTGGGCCAGGCACGTGCTGGGGGCTCCCAGGCTAGCAGCTCACATAGAACCACCTACACAGGCCAGGAGCCTTGCTTAGCAGTCAAAGAGCTTCACAGATGGGAGGACATCTGGATTTCCTCTTTCCCTCACCCCAAGGCAATGGCTAATTTGACTATTAAAGAAAAATACCTCATTTTACTTCTTTATTATAAAAGTAACATATGCTTTTTTATAAAATATAATCAAAGCAATCAAGTTGCATAAAGTAGGAAGTGAAAGCATCCCAGCACAGTTAGCGTTTGATTCATGGCATTTTAGATTTTTACTGCATGCATATATATTTACACGAGCCTTTAAATGATTCATGCTGTACATATTACATTACTCTATAACTTATATTTCTCCCCATGTGACAGTATCTTGGGAACATCTTTACCCATTAGTTCAGAGTATTGCCATTGGCAATGTCACAGCATTTTATCATGAGGATGTATTACCTGGCCCCAGTGATATAGTATTGGATGGTCTTTCAAGGGTTAATGGATGTCCACTAGCAGGACAGAGGAACAGGTGTCTGAGTGTGGTACATAAATGGGTTGGCCTATAAATCAATTCAGTGTTGGTCAAATATAACACAAAGCGAAGCAGGGGAGAGAGACGACTAGGACAGCCTATCCAGCCTGCTCTAGAGAGCCTCACGTGTTCTTCTGCAGGTGGTGATGAAGAGCATGGAGCACCAAAAAGTTTGATAGATAGTTGGAAGGGTCTCATATGTGTCTTTTCAGTGGGTAGGTAGCCCGGAGGAGAAAATAAAAGCTGAGCATACACTTAGGGAACTACATATCAGTCTGAGCCAGAGTAGCTGGATGGAGCTGTGCCTCACAGAGCCATGGTCAGACCCAGGCCATGTCTGGGGTGAGGTTGCTGAGATGTAAGACTAGCTATGGGAAGGGATGGGGAAGTGTGGAGTGTGACCTCTGGGCCCAGGAGCTGGCTGCATGGTGCTACGGTGTCCACAGTGGGACCTAGAGGAGGCTGAGGGCAGCTTTAGAGAGGAGCTGGAGATTCTAGTCATGTGTCCTCTTCCCTTTGTTTTCTGTCTTCCTCCTGTGGCACCTGATTAAAGGAGGAAGCCATCCTTACCAGCACTCTGCCACCCCCACATTACCCCTGATGTACCCCAAAGTAGTGATTTGACCAGCACGTCAGGAGCACTCAGAGCAAGTTCAGCTTTAGATGTATGATGGTGTGTTATTTAAGCCTTCCATTTTCTTCCCTCACTTTTATTTAAAAGACGAAATGCTCTTTCTAGCTATTAGACACACATAGGCTTGCAGTTTCAAAGTTTGAAGTGCTGACAGGTCAAGACAAAAGCATCTCCGTGTCACGGGATGAGGGAGGTCTTCAGAAGTCTTGGCCTAGGTGCTCACAGGGTGTCAAGAGCCTGAAACCACTTGGCTAGCTGCAGACCAGCAGGGGCAGGCGGGAAGGAGCACTGTTATATTTGCTCGGTTACCATCAGCGACTCCTTCTTTGTGTAAGATGGTAATGAGGCCATTAGGAGAGGCTCACCTGAAGTGCAGCTTGTGAATCCAAGGTAATTAAACACCTCCCGAATGAAAGGGAAAGGCCAGCGAAGGTTAAGTGAGGAATAATCCGCTGCACAGGTGGCCCAAGGCCTTTGAGGAGCCAGAAGAGCGACAGTGGCGTACACCATTTCAAAGGATAGAAATGTCACCTTAGTCCTCAAAAGGGGCAGGACTTTTATTATTGGGGGTGGACACCGGATAACATTTTTAACATTCTAGTAAAGTACTTTTTTTTTTTTCATACTGCTATTTTAGTTTGAAAATCCATGGCAGAGCCTGCATAAGTGCCAAGGGGTATGCATCACTCCTTAGGGGCTTTATGGCACTTGGGTTCATGGACCCCAGAAAAGGAAGGCACATCAGATGAACACACACACACACACAGAGAGGTGCTGAGATAGATACCAGCTGTTTTAAAGGAAAACTATACCATGTCTCCCTTACTGTAGAGGTGGGGAGGCCAGCCCCTGCATACTTGTGCACATCACTTCTCACCTACTCAGTACATAATATGGGCATATGACATGTCCCTCTAGCAACCATCCAGGAGTGTTTCCTGTACTCAGTTAACATGATTAATAGTTGACTATGTGCTAACCTCTGCTTTGAGTTCATGGGTCCTTTCACTTAACGTCTGTCTGGTAACAGAGAATTTTGCTACTCAGGAACTTGGCTCAGAATTGGTGCTGTTTACACACCAAAGATCACACATGAATCTTCATAGAAGCATTATTTATTCACCATCTCAAAATGGGCACTGATGAACCAATAAATATGATTCCATAGGGTGGGATATTATTCAACTACAAAAAGGAATGAAGTCCTCATGCATATTACAACATAACATAATAAGCATTATGCTAAGTAAAAGAATCCAGTCACATGAGATTTCCTCTTGTGTGATCCTGTTTCTACGCCTTGCTAGTGGGCAAGTTCATAGAGACAGGGAGTCGGAGGTTGTGTAGGACTAGGGTAGGGTTAGAATTGGTGAAGACTGGAGTGACAACTAGTAAGTATGGGGTTTCTTTTGGAGGGAGGTGGTAATAAAAATGTTCTAGCATTAGATGGCAATGATTGTTAATCTTATGATCATAAATAAAGACCACTCAACTTTAAATGAGTAAAATTTCTGTGATATGTGAAACATCTCAGTAAGCCCTAATACTGACCACAGTTTTTCTTCATATTGACCCCATCCTTTGGATTATCTGAGGTTCCTTTAGTGTCAGGCCCAGTCAGCTGTCATCCTGCATCCCACCCTCATACTGTTTCCTTTCTCCATCATCAGATCTCCTCCCTGAAGAACAGGCTGAAAAAGGTTTCCACAACCACAGGAGACGGGGTGGCCAGAGCCTTCCTCAAGGCCCAGGCTGCTTTCTTTGGCAGCTATCGGAATGCACTGAAAATTGAGCCGGTGAGTAGCCTGTTGACATGTGACAGAGGCCTTGTTTTGCTCAGGGATCAGAAGCCCACCCCAGGGCCACAAGAAATCCATAGTTCTACTTGTTTTTGAAGTGTGTGTGTGTGTGTGTGTTTTGGAGGATCTATATTCCTCCCTTGCTTCATAGCAAAAGGAAGTGGAGCTTGCTTATGAAGCACTGACTGAGGGGGGAGAATATGTGTGCTAGACCCTGCACCAGGCCCTGCATGTTTACCATCTCATGGACAGCCGTCACTACCTATAAGGTAGTGATGATCAGCTCTGTTTTCTAAATGAACAAGCTGAGGCTCAGAGAGGAGAAACAATTCACTGCTCACTACTGGTCCCAGAAAACTTGCTATTGGCCTGTGCCTTGCAGCCTCTTGTTCATCAAAGTGACCTCTTATACTTCTTTCACTTATACTCTTTGCTTCTTTGTGGCTCCTGTGTATGGTTATGGTTTTGATGACCACAAAGCACATCTAGGGCTAGGTGGTGACATCCTGCCTGAGTGGTCCTTCCACCTTTCCGAACCTCAGCTGAACTTCTTCATGTCCCCCTGCCTGCCTGTGAGGTGAAATTGTTGAGAGGGTATGAAAAGATCAGTCAGGTCTTCCTTGAAACTGAGGGCAGTTCCTCTTTGTCCTGCTTCCTTGAAAAGCTTTCTGGTAATATTCCTCCACCCCACTCACCTTTGGTTGAGAAGAGCCTATACCTAGTCCAAGCAGAACAGGTTTAAGAGACCAGCTTGGGTCATGATGCTATCTATAGACCAGTGCTGTCTGTTTCTCGTAGCGACTTTCATGTCTTCAGAGTCTCTCATGCCCTTGAGCTGAAAGCAAGTTCCCATGTCCCACTTGTCCTGAGGGGAGTGGGCTCTGACACTGTCACAATCTTGGGCCCAGCAGAACCAATCAAGTTCGGTACTATTTTGAAAGTTGGCATAACTCTGGGAAAAGAGCTGGGCAAAGTGGTACACTCCTTTAGTTCCAGCACTTGGGAGGCTGAGGGAGAAGGATTGCTCTAAGTTTGAGGCCAGCTTGGAACTACAGAGTGATTTCCAGGTCAGCCTTGGCTAGAGTGATACCCTACCTTGAAAAAAACTACTAATGATAATAATAATTCCATATAAATGTTATCTTCCTCTGTAAAAGAAGATTGGGACAAACGGGCCCTATCCTTTCCTGAGATTGTGACACCCTGGACGCATTTTCACTGATGATTGTTTCACTGTTGTCACATGACCATCCAGAAACTGTTGGATCTCTGGAGATGATCTGAGCTCACAGTGCTCCACAAGAGAAGTTAAGATTGCACAATTCTGACAGGCACTGAGCGTAAGCCTAGCTCTGCACTCCTGAGCTGCATAAAACTTAAGCAAGCCTCTCGATCTGTTTAAACTTTACGTTCTACACCTTCAAAATGTAGATAAGCCTCCCTTTCCTTCTGCACAGCTGTTGTCAAGACCAAATGAGCCTAAACAAATTTACAAGAAAGGTGAGACTTGAACAGGACCTGATAAGTAAGGCTCAGCAAGGGAAGGGCATGCCCCTTCCCTGCTCTGGGTACGGGCTGTGGAACTCACCAAGGCTTAGAAGCAGGGTCCCTTGTAGATAATACTTAACCATTGTGTCTGCATTGAGGTTTGGGTGGGGAGATGGGGCTGCAGAAAGAACCTGGAGCCTGATTTGGCAGAGGCTTGGGGGGAGCTAGGAGTGCAAGCTTTATGCTAAAGGAGTGTACATTTCTGAGCAGAGATGTGATGTGACTGATGTCAGGTTTGAACAGTAACACAGTGATAGGAAGAAAAGCCAAACAGAGACGGTTAGATTGAGAAATTTTGTGGGAACTGAGAAGATAACCCTCAGGTTCAACTAGGAAGAAATAACTTGGCCTAGTAATAAATAAAAGATGACAGAGGAAGGGCAAAAAATGTCAAAGTTTCTCTTGAAATTTGGAGCCTGAGAGAGGATGATGATCATGGCTCTGGTAGGAGCAGGGTAAGCATAGTGTAGGGAGATTGGTAAGGGTAAGGAATGGGAGCAGATTGTGTTCATGGTAGTTAACAGGTAGGTACTGCAAAGGAAATCCATGTTACAGGATATTACTTAGCCATTAAAGCATCATTTGGAAGTTTTAAAGGGTGGGTATAGTTGTGGACACAGCACGTTTCTATGAATCTACATGGTCATTTGGTCATAAGCTATACCTTTGCTGTAGATGGTGTTAAGAAAAGGAAGAGAGTGCTGCCAGTTATAATGATGTTATAGACAACATCAATTATAAGACATGTTCTCATTTCAAAGGTAACAGTGGGAAGAAATTTTCATCTTAAAGTCAATGAAACATGGTAGATCTGTCACACTTTCTGCTCAGTCATTTGTCCTAGCATGGCTTTCCTCTGAAAGACAGAGTACATCAGAAGACCCATGATTTTCCAACCACATATTAAGCCAAAGGGTGTCACCATGTCACTTAGGTGGCTTTTACACCATAAATTTCACTTAGTGATTTAATTTCTCATCTGAAAAAATTGGGGTAGCAATATGCCTTATGCAAGATTATTTAGGGGATTAATGAAAATGGTTACAGGACACATGTGAACATGTAAAGTGAGGAAGGTCCACTGGCTAGAAGGTTGGGTAATGGTACCTTACTTTATTCTGCTGGAGTGTCTGGCAGCACAGTGCTAAGGGACAACTTGGCCTCCCTAGGGCCACTCATCATTTAGTTATTTCTCTAGTTACATAATTGCACCTGTGAGGCTGTATAACATGCACAAGGTCCTGGGTTCTAATCTATAGCATTGAAAACATAATAAATAAATAAATAAATAAATAAATAGTACTTGCTCTTCATTTAAAAAAAGTGGTCAAGGTAACAGAGAATTAGACTTGGGAAATACCATAGTCCATCATCTGGAGTTAAAGTAGTGTATTGGCAAGCTTCTAGACTGGTTCTAGAGTCTTCAGTTTGCTTTTGGTCCATTTCATTTGGGGTTTAGGGTTTATCTTACTTTTTTTTAAAGGCAGTTGACATATCTGTGGCAATTCAGTATCCCACTTACTAGTTGGTTGATGCCTTTTAGTATGTTTAAGTCCTTTTCACATCATGTAAAAACTCTGGTGGCACAAAACTTTAATCTGAGCACTTAGAGGCAAAGGTAGAAGGATTACTGTGAGTTCAAGGCCAGCCTGGGCCAACAGAATGAGTTCCAGGTCAGCTTGGCTAGAGTTAGGCCCTACCTCAGAAAAAAACTTCTTGAATGGGATTGATAAGAGCCACCCATTGATAACATCCTGTCTGGGGACTTTACAAAGGGTGCATGCATAGGCCCCACTCATAGTTTT
Organism: Orientallactaga bullata; assembly: GCA_004027895.1. Classification (NCBI taxonomy): domain Eukaryota; kingdom Metazoa; phylum Chordata; class Mammalia; order Rodentia; family Dipodidae; genus Orientallactaga; species Orientallactaga bullata. The sequence goes on from PVKW010001569.1 coordinate 118,730, forward strand.
CATCAAATTCCTGTGATATGACATCAATGCTAAGGCCCACCCCCTTATCTCAATGCTGGCCTTTTGGATTGCCATAACATTCTACAGTCTTAAGCTGCACTTCAACTAAATATTCATGTGTGGTTTGGGTGATTTTCTTAGGCACATTCTCTGACATGGATTTTCTGTCTAAGGCTCTAAGACATCTAGGTTCTTAATGCTGAGGTGAAGAAGAAATGGGTGGTGGTGTGTAAGAAAGAGGCCTAAAGGAGCCTAAGGTCAGAGAGCCTACAAGGAGGAGGCCTGGAACAGCCTCCTCTGTGCCTCAATTGCCCTTGCTACTTTGTGTGGTGGCTTTCCACAATTATGTGGTCATGGGATACAGGTTACCTCAGAGTCACTGTGTTGTGTGTGTCATGTTGTATTCATTGTATTATATTGTGTTGAAGACATGAGACCTGGCAGTCTTGTTTCGTTCTGTTTTGCTTCCAACTGATTTGTGACTTTGAATGGGTTTTTTCATTCCTCTGAGCCTCAGTTTCCTTTTCACACATGGATGTATAGCCTTCTTCTTGCAGGGCTATAGTGAAGTTTAAATAAACCCAGCCCACGACCTACCTGTCAATCCTGTCTTTACCATGGTTCCTCTTCAGCCAGCACTTGGGGGACAGCTCCCCAGGGCCACTCCATCCCCAGCTATGTGGAGGAAAGAGCACTAGCCTGAGAGGCAGTCCTCAGCCACAAGGTCTCATGACCTGCTCCTGGCTTGGAGATCACTTGAGATTTTTAACTCCTTATGCAGCTGATGGGGGAGACTGCTCTGTTCCCTCTCTCGGTCAACCCCTTCCCCCCCCCCCCAGGGAAAGGCCTGCTTCTTTCTTGCTGTCAGCGCCTTCCACAAGTCTGGGAGGCACCACGAGGCCTAGCCCCAACTGAGGTAGGTCTCTTTAGGGCCAGGTGACTTGTTTCAAAGCCTCCCCTTCCTCAGAAAGTAAAAGGTTGAGGTGATCAGATGAACAAGGTAATTAAGCACAGCTATGTCTACCCTCTCCTCAGTGGCCTCCCACAGATAGGGGCCAGGTTCACTTTCAAGTGGTTTCCCACCTATTACCTTTATAATTCCCCTGGCTATCCCACTGTCCATTTCACAGATGGGGACCAAGGCTCTGATTGGCAGTGACTTCCCAGAATATAGGAGATCCAGGAGGAGTTTAGGTTAGCCTGGCTCCAAGACCGGGTTCTTCTACCACAGCCTCCTGCCTCTTTGTCTAGTTCTCACATCTTCCATCTTAATGACTCTTTCTCTGTTTCCTATGTCAGGCACAGGTCATGGCATAGTGCATAGGCACCAGTGAGTATGTTTTGGAATAATGGATGGAAAAACCAGAGAAAGAAATGAAAGAACTGGGAAGCATTAGAGGCAGAAGTTGGCCCCCAGCCTGTATTCCATGTGCGCACATTGCTTCCCTCCCTGTCTGTAGGCTTTGGAGGTTGCTGCTGCCTGGCAGAGAGAAGGGTGCCTGCAAATCACAAGGGCATATGACCCACTTTTCAGTCACCTGGAGAATATCAGATGTAAAACCCAGGCTATTTAACAGTATTGGCTAAACCAACTTGTTCTTCCCCACTTAAATGACAGAACCACAAGCAGCCAGGAAGCCCCATTCGGAGAACCTCTTTATCCATGTCAAGCGCAGCCCAGGCTCCAGCTCATTTATTTAGGCCTTTCTTGCTCTCTGACACGCCTCCAAGCAGTTGCCAGGCAACTCTGGGAGTAGCAGTGTGTGTTAGGGATTAACTAGTTAGGGCTGGGGTCCTTTTTGGCAAGAAGAGGATAAAAGACAAATGAGTTTAATTGCTAGGCCAAGAATCCTTCCTCTGTTTGGTAGAAGATTGCAACTTTCCAAGGTATAGATAGCAGTGCGATTTTTTAGTTTCCCTTAAATGGTCCCCTTTCTCCCTCCTGAATTTTTAAAAGAGTTTTCTCTCACGGTTTTGTTTTAAATGATATTGTCAGGAAATCTGAATAAGACTATCACACCCCCTTTTTAAACACCTTTCATGGCATACTGGTCTCAGTTTAAACTTTTGCAAGTAGTCTTGTGCTTTGGTTTCATCTTCTTTCTGCTCTGAGCTTCTTCTTAACTCACAGAGCTGCCTTGAGGCAATTGTGTGAGGTTGCATCTCTTATGTCTGGCCACTGAAGGCCCTTGAGAAATGTCTACCTAAAGAACAGAACTTGGGACCATTGGAGCTTGGAGAGGCATCCTGTTCGGTGCAGTGTCTAAGGAAAGGCAGATTTGGAGCACTGTGGGAGTTGTTTGTTCAGTGAGCTTGGGTGGCCCTCTTGGGGCCAACCTGCTGGTTAGACTTCCTCCAAATGATAGGAGCCCAGCCATTGCCTACAGGGACCAAGTGCTGGGATGGGCACAATAAACAAGCTTTCTTTGAACAGGCAACATCTAACTCACTCCAGGCCTGATTTCTCAATCCACTCCAGATTCACTGAGGAGACACCCTTGTCATCTACCTTACGGCCATTGGTTTTGTACATGATTCTGCTGAGTCATGTTTATCCACCTAAAATCCCTTAAAGGCACAGAAGTTAAGATAAAAGCAGATTGATAGCCTGGCTTTCAAGCATGAATGCATGAGGCTGACCTGGAGCAGGTTGGAAGACACCATGAATATCTGTATCCTGTTTGAGTGACACGTTGATCTCATGTCTTTGAAAAAAAGAAACCAGTATTTATATTTATTTCTAGAGCAACAGAAAATAGAAAAATAGTTTTAAATAGAAAAATTAAGGCATCACTAGGGTTTCACCAAACTTATATATACTCTTTTTTTCTTTTCTTTTTTTTATTGACAACTTCTATACTTACATACAAAAAAACCATATGATATTTCCCTCCCCCATTCCCCTTTAGAACTCGAATCTCCATCGTATCCCCTCCCTCTATTAGTCTCTCTTATAAATTGATGTCATCATCTTTTTCTTCTATTATGAGGGTCTCGCGAAGGTATTGCTAGGCACTGCAAGGTCATGGATATCGAGGCCAATTTCTGTCTGGGCAGTTGCATTGTAAGGAGTCATACCCTTCCTTTCTATCCGCCCTCTCTTCCACAATGGTCCCTGAGCCTTGGAGGGTGTGAGAAAGGTGTTTCAGTGCTGGGCACTCCTCCATTCCTTCTTCTCTTTACTTATTTCTCATGATGCAGAGTGTTTTCAGAGCTGCAACCAAATCTAAGCTTTAAGTGCATTGCTTCCACATTGAATGGAACATCATATGCATTCTTAATATAGCTACAGAATACATGGCTGCTGTCATTCCTGTGGCCATGCTCCCATGTTGGGCATTTAAGTTGTTTCCTTCTCTCCCAAACATCTTTGTGAAGAAAAAGCTTTGAAATGCTGTATTTTGAAGCCTTCTGAGTAGAAGAAATTCATGTGTATGCATGCACCTGACTATGGGAGCCCGTTTTAGCTGACTCACCTGAGAGGCTCAGAATGAGAACTTCTGAAGGCCCTGATGGGATGTTATAGACTCCCTGCCCTACACATTCGAAGCCAAGGGTAGTTCCCCTAGAGTAACCTTAAGACACTATGTTCAGCTGGGCATGGTGGCTCATGCCTATAATCCCAGCACTGAAAGGTTGAGGTAGGAGGACTGCCATGAGTGTGTGGCCAGCCTTAGCCACAGAGAAAATAAGAAGACATTATTTTCAGTACAATGAGATGAGAAATAAGGTATGGGTAAACTAAGTGAAGGGTAAATTAGGTGAAGCCTGAAAGTGACTGGAGTCAGTGCCTGTGAGCCCATGCACAGGCTTGATGATACTCTATTTAGCTCGGGAATGGGAGAGGTGGGGACAGAGCCCATTTCTATCTTCAAAAGCCCTTTTTCTTTTTTTTACATTTTATCCTACTTGTGGAAAAAATACATATGTAACAAAATTTTCCACTTTAACCATCATTAAGTATAGAGTTCAGTGATATGCCTCGTAATCACAATGCTATGCAACCATCACAACTATGTGTTTTCTCCAAACTCAAACTCTATCCATTAAGCAATAACTTCCCATTTTTGTCTCCCTCAGTGCTTGGTAACCACTAATCTACCTTTGTCTCTGTGAATTTGTGTATAGGTGTTTCATATATTTCATAAAAGTGGAATCACACAGTATTTGTCCTTTTGTGTCTAGGTTACAATTAGCATCATGTTTTTCAAGATTCATCCAAGTTGTAGAATATATCAAAAGTCACCCCTTTTTAAGACTGAATAATGTGCCATGGCTTGGATAAACTATGTTTTTGTTTATTCATTCATCTGTTGGTGAGCACATGAGTGGTTTCCACTTTTTGGCTTTGGTGAATAATGCTGCTGTGAACCTTTGTGAGTAAGTATTGGTCTGAACACATTGTAGGGCTTTGGAGTATATACTCAGGGGTTTGGAATTATGGTAATTTTATGTTTAACTCTTTGCTTTGGCTTTGGCAGTACTGGGACTAGAAGCCAGGGCCTTACACATGCTGGACAAATGCACAGAGCCCATCTTCCTGTTGCATGGATGTTAGTGCCTTGTGAAGCATATATGTTTACTGATGGATGCTCTGTAGTAAAAGTTCATGAAATGTTTTCTTATTTTCCCATTTATTTTAGGCAAGCAAGGTAGGGAATTATAGCCAGAACCCCCCCAGCCTGATCACAGGAATCCAAGGTAGACTGCAGAAGGAGCTGGGAATTTGTAAGTCACCATTTGTTTTCTAGTTTAGTGCTCACCTGAGGTCATATCCTGGGAATGAAGCAGGCATGCGGAGATCTGCCTCCTCCCCTGGAACTCTGGGAACCACTGCAGTAGGTGTGTGGCTCTAGGGAGCTGAGGAGGCCACTAGGTGGTGGAAGAGTGTGGCCTTAAGAGTTACTTGGCTTTGTGGCTTTGTCATCTATTAGAGGATGAGTTTGGAAGTCCCTCAACCTCTCTGAGTCTCAGTGCTTTCATTTATAAATGGAATAGCACCTATCTTTCAAGATTTTTGAGAAAAATACTTATATAAAACACCTGCACAGTGCCTTATTGCTAGTGGATACTGACTACAGGTAACTATTCCTGAGTGAAAGGAAGCAGCAGGGAGGGAAGTGAGGCTGCCATATTCTGGAACCCATGTTTGCTCAACAAGGTCAAGATATCTGTAACCAATCAGAACAGAGAGTGATTCTGGCCCTTTTAATCCCCGAGTTTGATTAGGTGTGAAAGTGTGGCTTTTATGTCAATAATAGGAGATCTGAAAGAAATCACATATTTAATTATTGTCTTTAACGTGTGTGTGGTATTTCTTCATTCATGTTATTGCTGCCTAGTACTCACTGGCCTGTGGGGGTAATGGTACAAAAGTTTTAAAATTAAGAAACACATTAGAAGTCAGTTTACGTAAGAGAAAATGTAACTGAAATTTTTCTCTGTTTTATCAAAAAAAAAAAAAGTTTTGCCTATTGAGGAAAAAAAGTGGGCACTGTTCATTGTTGGCACCAGATCTCTCACCATCCCCAGCACAAACGCTGGTGTTGCTCAGGAACACAGTTTGGGAAGACTGGTACATCAGTTATACAATGAGTGCTTGATGAAATGAGAACCATTGTTCTAGAAGTAGACTGCCCAACTAAAAAGTAGGCCCCTAAATAAGAGAAGATGAGAGCTGGCAGGAAATGTGCTCAAACTCCAACGTAGCTCAGCTGAATGATTTCAGAGAGCATTGCTGGATATGAGGAAAATGAAATTCCCATATGTTCTAAATACTTGAAAAAAATAAAGTACAGCTAGTGTATCTGATTATTTTCGAGGAATTCTAGGCTTTTACTTGTTCTCATTTAATAATCCTAGCTCCTTCCTCACACTGCTCCTTTAGGATGGGGCCGTGTTGTGATATGCCCCGTGTCCCTACATAGTACTATTAGTATGTGCTCATCTAGTGTTTGCTGCATGAATAGGGAACAGACAAATGACTGGTGCCTGCCTGACTGTGCTACACAACAGAGTGGTGGTCATATTTCAGTTATGGTGTAGATGTGTCACTCACAGCTTCATCTGAGAATATTAGACTATGGACTCAATGAGTATGTCAACATGACACAAAGGCACAGCCCGGCAGCTTCATGGTAGCTGACTAGAGGAATTTGGAGTGTGGAGAGGATCACCATGTGTGAAGTAATCATGTGCTGTAAGCATTCTCTTCTAGGTAGATGTGTACAAGAGGAGAGCATATTCATACACTAAGTTGGACCCGCTGTGGCAGTCTTAAATGTTGTGTCTTTGTTGCAAGCAATGGCAAAGAGAAATGATTACTGTTACCAGTGTGTACATCAAATAATTTCACTTTGGGATCTTTTACTTTTCCGGTGAGATTTTTGAAAAGGAAACCTTTCTGATTCCATTTTCAAGCAGTGATGACATTTGAAGCCTGAGACAGAGCTCTGTGACTTCATATGGATAGCTGGGCAGCAAGTGTCTGAGGAACACAGCACCTTATTCTTTCCTGCACCTCAGTGCACAGTAGATGCCAAGGGATGGTGCTTATGGTGCTGACAATGAGTGGAGAATAAAATGGTGAATTTCCTTTTCCTCCCTGCTGTTGGACTTACATGCACACTAGTTCTCTGTCAGGGATGACAACATCACATTCAGTCTAATAACACGTTTCTACAAACTACTCAAAACCTGCTCCAGAAGGCAGTGGAGTGTCATGTTTACACATGGGTTCCTGGCACAGAGCCTGATAACTAAGATGTTCTCAATAGCTTTCTTTTGAATAAATGAAATTATCATTGCTCTAACATGAAGATGTAAAGACTCTTCACATAATATATCCTTTCATTGACTTTCACACTTCTATGTAGGGAGAATGGTGTAGCCCATTTTATTGATGAGCAACTGAGGCTAGAAGAGGTGATGTTACTCTTTCAGAAATGGCAGAGTCAGGATCCAACCCCTTCATCTGCCTGACCCTGAGGACTATGCTCTTTCTCCTGACCATGCTTTGCAGTGGGGTTGACCATATGGTCTGTGTTACATGCAGTTTGGGGGCATTTCTGAAGAAAACTGAGCTGCTTTCCTTTTAGGAGTCAATTCCTCTCATCTGTGCAAATGTTTCTTGACAAACACAGGTTAAACTAACAACATTTATAAACTATTTTGCAAAGGGGAAATGTCAAAATTTTATATATTTTTAAAACATTCCCTTAATAGATCGTTTTAATTGCCTAATATTTTGTTACTTAAATATTTGATATTTGTAGTGATAATTGGGTGAACAAGTACAACATGAGTTTGAGTGCAGCCCTTGCTCCTCTTTTCCTGGGCTGACACCTAGTGGTGAGCCTTCTTACTGCAGCATTAGCCCACATTTCTTGACTGCTATTTTTTCAGCTGATTTTAGGATTTTTTTTTAAGTCAATTATTCTTACCATAATAAAAGTAGCTATATTAATATAATATAAAGTTGTTAAGGATCATCTTCACAATAAGATTTTTATTTAATCTGTTGTGAATTTAAAGTCAGTTATCATCAAGATTTGATAACAGAAAATACTACAAACATTTGAAAATTGGGAGATCTGCAGTCCCTTGGTGGACCTGACCTAGGTATCCACCCTGTCCTAAGCCCCAGATGGCACATACCCACAAATAAGACCAAGTAAATTGTACAGGTGCAGAGGCAGGAAACAAGCAGAGAGCTGCAAAAGAGGAGATAACTTGCAGGAACTATTAAAGGCAGGACCCATCACTTCCACAGGGAGTGTGAAAGGAGGAGCAGCTTCCAAGGAAGGGTGAATCGGGAGTGGGGCCCCCAGAAGCAGGGGCAAGAAGTAGCACATGCTAAGGCAAAGGGCCTTGGGGGGGACACCACATAATCAGTGCCCTGAGTGGGACTATGTCTAGAGTACATTCAGGAAGGAGGTGGCTCAGGATGAAGTCAGTATGCCTAGTTCCCAGTCCCAGAAAAGGCTGTAAAAGGTTTAGCCCTAAAACCATAATCTAGCATTTCCAGAGCAGTGTTCCTTAAAAGGAAGCCACAAAGTGTTGATAGGTTTTCTAATCACATAAAGTTTGTGATTATCTCATATTACATATGATAAGGTTGTTGTGTATTTTACCATGTTTTGGTTTTGCAAGGTAGGGTCTCACTCTGGTCCAGGCTGACCTGAAATTAACTATGTAGTCTCAGGGTAGCCTCGAACTCTCGGAGATCCTCCTGTCTCTGCCTCCCGAGTGCTGGGATTAAAGGCGTGCGCCACCACGCCCGGCTTATTTTACCATGTTTATTAGTGAAGCCTGCCATTAAAAATAAATAAATTATCCTGGTGTGGTGGTGCATGCCTTTGATCCCAGCACTCAGGAGGCAGAAGTAGGAGGATCATTGTGAGTTCAAGGTCAGTTAGATACTGCATAGTGAATTCCAGGTCAGCCTGGGCTAGAGTGAGACTCTATCTTGAACAACCAAAATAAATAAATAAATGAAAGATTAAATTTGTTTAACTTAGCATTTCTCAGAATCCCTTTCCATCACAAAATCCTTATTAGTATTTGAAGCAGCTAATGCTCCTCACAGCAAGCTTGGAAACACCTCATGACCAATGGTTGACAGTGAATTTTTCCTGCTCTAGGACCCTGGAATTAGGATACTAGCTGTGTTCATTTCACCCCAGTTCAATGACTGTGAGCCTTGGGAAAAGACAAGCACATTCTTTTTACAAAGCATTTCTTATCTGAGCAGGGAGAGGGTTTGGGCCAACAGATGTTCTTGGAACCTAAATCTCAGCCATCAAGGACCACAAGCTGCCACTTCGTTTTCTAGGTCCAGCAACTTAATCTATGTCAGGGCCTAGCCAGGACAACAGAAAGGGGAAATAATACAAGAATAGAGGAGCTAAGACTCAAAGGGGGCACGCTCACCCAGTGAATGGTATTCTCAAGCTAGGGACCAGGTCTTTGGACTGAAGCATAGTACATTGGAGATGGGTCCCCAAGGAGCAAAGGAAGGAAGTTGCACATACAGAGGCAAGGGGCCTTAAAGGGGACCTGGCATAGTGCTGCATGTGCTAAGAGGATACACCATGGGTACTTGAGTCAGGGACAAGCCACTGCCCTCCCAAACAGGCAGCACGGGAGTGGAGAAACAGCCCCAGAGCTTCCCTTTCTTCCTCTTCCTCTTCCATCTTCACTGGGCCAAACCAAATGGACAGCCAGCTGATCTGGAGCCTGGGAATATTATGTGCAGAAGTCAGCCTCCTGTCTGTGCAGACCAGAACAGAGGGAACAAGTCTGACAAGCAGGGTCTAAATAGTATGCCTAGATCCCAGATAGCATGGCTATTTAGGGAACCACCTTTCCCCCTGACAAAGAGTGAAAACCCTTGGGTTATCAGATGACACCAACCTGAATTCTGCCTCTTCTAATCTGTGTGACTCCAGGTAATTCAAGATACCTTCCTGAACTTTATTTCCTCAACTATAAAGAGTATACTTCAATGATACCTTCATGACTTCCTTAGCATATGTTTGGCTGGTTCCTATCTAGTAAGGATCAAACTAGAATGTCAGGGGCTGGAGAGATGGCTTGGCAGTTAAACGCTTGCCTATGAAGCCTAAGGACCCTGGTTCTAGGCTCGATTCTTCAGGACCCACGTAAGCCATATGCACAAGGGGGTGCATGCATCTGGAGTTCATTTGCAGTGGCTGGAGGCCCTGGCGCACCCATTCTCTCTCTCTCTCTCTCTCTCTCTCTTTCTCTCTCTCCCTGCCTATTTCTGTATCTCTCTCAAAAAAAATAAATAAAAACTAAAATTAAAAAAAATAAAAATAAAGTGGATTACTGAAGCATAAACTTTAAAAAAAAAAAAAAAACTACGTCAGAAATCCACCCATGTGGATTAACTACCCCTAAACGTAGTGAATTTGCTGATGTCTGATTGCCTAACAGTGATTAGCTAGCAGATGTCTAATTTCTTAAGGTCTCTTCCTGGAGACTGCAGAGTGGAGAAAAGCTGATTAAACATATAATGGGATAACCTGGTATGGGAAAAGTACTGTGTATTGGTGTATTGTGAGAATCAGTTTGGTACAAGCTATTTTAAAAAAGTTGAGATTCCAGGAGAGCTAGCATTTAAAGGCTGTAAAGCCTTGAGTATCCCTTCCTTTCTTCCTGAACTGTGAGGATAAAATGCCACCCTCATAAAGTTGTTTTAAGAATTAATTCTTAATGGCAATGACAGATGTAAAGTCCTTGTTCCCTGTTCACCTTCCCTGCCCTTCTCAACAACCTTTTATCCAACAATGCCCAACTCACAAGCAGTCACATTCCATGGAGGCGTGGCAGAATTTTTGGAAAGCCTTTAGCTGGAGATTATTTATGTTTGGTTTGCTAGTCCCTGTTAGTGATGTGACCTGGCAGGCCTCCTCTCAGTTCTCTTCCCATCAGTCACAGCTCACTGGCATTATTCATACACCAGTTGCCTGAGACTTTCTTTGCCCATTTTCCTACTGCACTGCTTTTTCACTCTCATCTTCACATTAATAATGGCCTATAGGGTTTGAGGTTGTCCTAAACAAGTCAGCCACCAGCTTAAAAGGTCATCATCTGGTCTCTGAAGGGGAGCTTTTATAGTGAGGTGATTGGTGTTACCCTTCCAGAATGAGTGTTACACAAAAGTAGTATAAGAAGGAAAGAAACCTGATGTTTACAGGTTCCTACTGCTTGCCCTTCATTTATATTTTCTTGGGTAAATACGAACATGTTATCCCCAATGTGCTAGATAAGAAACTTAAAGCTGGAGAGTTGACATCATTTCGTTCAACAACTGTGGCCAAGTGTTTTCCATGACCACCTCCACACAATCTCTTCTTGATGCTAGGAGGTGCCAACAGTGAACAAAATAAAGTCCCCATGCTGAGTGCAGTTTTATGTACTTCCAGTCCCAGCTGCTCCAGAGGCTGAAGCTGAAGGGTCACTGGAGCCCAGGAGTTCAAGGCTAGCCTAGGCATAGAGCAAAGCCCCACTCCCTCCCCCCAAAATAGAATAAAAATCAGTTAAGTCCAGGCCTCAACTCTCATCTGTTCTAGGAAGACATGGGTGGTAGATAGAGATGAAGACAGCATGTTATTGTCAGAAAAAGCAACAGAAGAGGCTGAAGAGAGTGTCCAAATGAGAGCCAGACTAGAACCAGCATGTCTGTCTCTAGTCCTCCAGTCTTTCTACCATCCCAAGCTATTCCCCATCATCTTGGTGATGGTTTCCAAAGCCAAATGTGGAAACTTGGACTCATGTCTTGGTTCTTAACCTAGTGCTGATCATTCAATGTGTTGAAATGATGACTTGGCATTCCTAGGTATGTCTGTTATTTTTCTCATTGCTATGACCAAATACCTGACAAGAAGCAACTTAAGAGAGAAGAATAGTCTGTTTTGGCTTATAGTTTGAGGAGATTCATTATGGATGGGAAAGCACGGAGGTGGAAACATGAGACAGTCATATAGGGTCCATTTTAAGGAATCAGAAAGAGGGCAGGCTAAAAAAACCTCAAGGCCCACTTCTACCAGCTAAGCCTTATCTAAGGCATGTTCCTAGCTGGGGACCAGGTGTTCAAATACATGAATCCATGGAGGTCATTTCACATTCATACCATAACACTAAGGTATCTAAAACATTTCCATTGCACTCCCTGCTATCAGTAGAGTGGAACCATATCTTTCATGGCTCTAGTATCCTAGGCACATTTAATCTTGACACAGAAAGTATCTTGCCAGCCAGGATATAGGCTCTAGTTCCAGGGAGCCCAATTGGGCTTAGAGGAAGGTCTCAGAGAGGAGTTCAGAGATACCCGTCACCTCTTCTGTACTTCTAAGAAGCTATACTACACACCTGGAATAGTTAAGCACACCTGTAGTCTTAGCGCCCAGGAAGCTGAGGCAGGAGGATATGAGTTTGAGACCAATCCGGCCTATACAGTGAGGCTGGGGGTCAAAGCTAAAAAATAATAATAAAGGCTATGGATATAGCTTAGTGGTAGAGCACTTGCTTAGCATGTGCAAGGCCCTGGATTAAATCCTAGATGAGGACACACACACACATACACACGGGGAGAGAGAGACTAAATAAGAAAATGGGGGCGGGAAGTAGAAGCAGGAAGGGGAGAAGAAAAGGGAAGGAAAGAAGAGAGGGAAGTGAGGGACAAGAGAGGAAGAGGAACACTAGTTTCTTTTATGAGAAATTTAATCTTTTTAAAATAGCATACACACATGTGTGTGTGTACATATGTATATGTGACACAGGGCCTGCTGAAATGAATTTAGCTACCTATCATATAAATGAGAAAGGTGTCAGGTACAACCAAACTCTGACTACAGGTCCTCATTGCTGCTAGATGGTCATTGTTTCTCAGTTGTTTTAGAAGACAGGAGATACATTCATACATTGGTATAAAAACATCTGGTAGGTTTATATGGATACCTCCAATTAGAATTCAAGACTATAGAGCTTTTATTTAATCTCATCCCTATTATATTTAGTTGTGTTATTTGTTTTTTGGGATGTAGGTTTTGTTTCTTTGTTTTCTTTATTTTGCAGTGCTAGGAATGGAACTCAGGGCCTTTCAATTACTAGACAAGTGCTTTGTGTCTGAGCTATATCCTCAACCTTTCTGCCACATTTGTATTTCCTCTCCTCATACTAAGAATGAGTGCTTGAGAGCACAAAGAATAATAATATTGAGGGCTTCGTAAGTAATGAATTTATCTTTATATTCACAGAAAACAGAGCCTACCTGGAGCATTCAGATATCTCTTTTTTTTTTATGCCTTGATGTCTTTAGCCCATTTTGACATAGCAGGATGGAGTTTTTTAAATATTTTAATTTTATTTATGAGAAAGGATGGTTGTACTAGGGCCTCTTGCTACTGCAAAAGAACTTCATATGCGTGCACCACTTTGTGCATCTGGCTTTATATGAGTCCTGAGGAACTGAATCCAAGCCAGTAGGCTTTGCAAGCAAGTACTCTTAACCACTGAGCATCTATCCAGCCCGAAGATGGAGTTTTAATTAATTTTGTGGTCCTATCTTTCAGGCATGATTTTGTGGTCTATAAGGATATTCTTCTGATCTTTTTCATTTTCTCTTATAATAATTTTCTGTAGATTTGACCTGGATGCTTTTTCATTTTTTATTATTTCCTGACTTTAGAATGAGATGGAAGTTAGGAAAGTTCTGACTTCATGGAGTTGATGACTCTGATAGTGCATAAAAGTTTGGCAGGTGCTTTCTGCTGTTTTCTTTTCTCTCCCTACCTTGATCTAGAGCTTCTTCTCCCTCTTCCTGGCCTGTGTCCTGATACATCCTCCTGAGAGTTTAGAAGGCTGAAGTTTCTGTTAGGGCTGGACCTCCCAGTCCAAACTGCAGACCACTTGCACACACCTGCTACTGTACAGGTCACAACCCTTCCAGTTCAATAGCTGCTTGACCAATGGGCCCACCAGGCTTTCTGCATGTCCCTATCAGTGTCTGAGGCTCACTTGCTTTCGGCTCTGTCATTGTTGCACGTGTGTCTGAGAACACTTCCTATCTGGTCCTTCTGCCTTTATGTGGAGCTTTGAAGATGTTGGACAACCGCACCACCCTGCTACCCCCACCAATTTCGAGAAAGCCTATTTTCTGTTTCCATTTTTTCCTTAGAAATGCAGGGAGAAAGCAGAGTTCCTTTCTCAAGTGTAGGAAGTGCCTTTGTGGAACTTGTAGTGTAGTGGAGGAAGAGAGATGGTAAGCACCAGCACAAAGCAGACAAAGATGATTTCATGGCTGGGTGAGTGCTGTGAAGAAAAGAACATGTGGGAAAAGTAGCAGGTACAGGGAGAGGAGGTGGCCAGTGCTTTCTGGTTCTCTTCTCAGAGGGGTCATCTCTTCTCAGAAGAGGAATATGCATACAGATATCCAAGCTGATCGTACAGTAAGTGCAGAACCCCAAGGCAAAAACACATTGATCTGACTGAGGGACAGAAAGGAAGACAGACAGCTAGTGGAGAGTCCCCAGAGAAAGACATACCAGGAGACAGAAGAGCAGGCAGGTGCTATACCAGGGAGGACCTTGTATGCTCGAGGGAAGTGCTTGGATTTTGTTCTCCACACAGAGACAACCACTGGGGGCTTTGAAGCATGAGAGTATTGTGACCCAGTTCAAATTTTGAGGTGTTTGGCTGCTCTGTAGGGCAGGGTTGCAGGAGCACAGAATCAGAGTCAGGGAACCCAGAGCCCATTGTGGCCAATGGGAATGGTGAGAAGTGGTCAGTTTGGGGGGGTGAAGAACTTATTGATGTTGTGAATGAGGGAAACAAGGCCTCTGCCAGGTTCATGGACCACCTCCAAATTTTTGTCCTTTTGAATCTTGTTTATAAGGTCAGTTCAAGCCAGTTCTAAACAAACAGTCACTATAAAGCTGGAGGGTGGGGACATGCCACCCACCAATGGAAGGCCAATACGTGAATCTGGAAGGGAGGGAGGGAGGGTAATATTGCTGTGAGTAAATAAAGATTAAAATGGGAGAGAGTTGAAGACACTTCATAGGAGAGGTAGCATGAATAGTTTGTAGACCTTTATTAATAATCAAGGAAACTGGACCAACACCAAGGCAACATTACATTTTATACATGTTAAGTCAGCAAAAATTAGGAGATCAAATACTTAAGTCAGTGCACATGGAGTGGTTGGAGCTCTTTTCTTGCTTTTAGAAGGCTAAATTAAACAATTTGGCTTTCATAAAAAGCAGAAACTCTTACCCTGGGCTGAGAGACATATATAGTAATGTCTATATTCTCTGAAAACTGAGGTTAATTAAAATATACATTGAAGCAAATATATATAGTGTTTTGTGTGTTGAAATATACAGCTATGAAAATGAGTGAATTCTAACTAAAATCCACAACATGGATAAATCTTAGAAAGTGACTTTTAAGGCTCAACAGTAAGCAAAACAAAAATTATTTAGGTGTGTGATAAAACTTATGAAAATAAATGCTAGAGAATAAAAACAGCATGATTAAGGATAAGAGTTGTTGGGATATGGGAGGAGGGACAGAAAGAGGCGATGGAGAAGCACATAGGCTCTTCAAGGAGCTGGATAAAGTCTGTTTCCTTACTTAGGTGGTGAGTTCACAAGTGCTCATCTTCTGTGCCATAATATATTACATATAGTCTCTCATATGTAAACATAAAGTAGATGATAAATTAACTGAAACTCAAAGGCATTACAAAATAGGCAATTTTCAAATGTTGTCTTTTGTAATATTAGACTTAACCTAGCTCTGAGCTCCCACTACTCTATAGAAAACCTGTTTCAGGTTTCTCAAGAATCCTAAAATATTGCCTTAACCCAAGATGCTGAGTTTTGGAGTTTCCTTGGTGACTTTGGACCTATAACCCGAGCCCTCATCCCTTACTTGAAGGGCTTTCAGGGAAGAAAGAATGCAGGGTCTCTTTTAGACAAGCAAATGCTCCCTATAGCTCTGAGCAGTCCCAGGATACTATACTATGATGGGCCCCTCCCTAGTGCAGCCTCAAACACTCTACTGTAATTTTGATATAATTGGTTAAGAGAGTCTTTGTACTAGTTTGTAATCCTTGAGATACCCCACAAGACAGGATCACACAAATCACAAGCCTCCAGCCTCCATTCTCCAAAAGGTCTGTCTCTGACCTCCACTGCTAGCTCTGAACTACGAGATCCAGGGTCCACTGCAGTTGTCATCCTGTAACCTCAACAGCTAAGGGGTGTGAGTGAATGAATGTGTGAACTATGCCATTCTCTTTTCTGTTTTGTTTTCTGAGGTTTTGTTTTGTTGGTTTTGTGGGTCTCACTCTAGACTTACTCTGTAATATAGGTTGCCCTTGAATTCACAACTGTCTTCCTACCTCAGCCTCTCCCTCTTGGGTGCTGGGATTATAGGCAAGAGCCACCACACCCAACATGGTTTGTTGTTGTTGTTGTTGTTGTTGTTTGTTGTTACTTATTTTTTCTTTTTTGTTGTTGTTGTTGTTGTTTGGTTTTTGAAACAGGGTCTTACACTATAGCCCAAGCTGGCTTAAACTTCTGCTTCAGCCTCCCAAGTCCTAGGGTTACAGGTGTGAGTCACCCTATCCAATTTGCCATTTTCTGTTTTCTTACTTTTTAATTTTACTTTTTTTTTCTTTATTTCTTTTTTTGAGGGGTTGTGGAGTGGCAGGGTCTCACTCCAACCTATGCCGACCTGGAACTCACTGTGTAGCCCTGTCTAGCCTCACACTTATGGTGATCCTCCGACCTCAGCCTCCTAGTGCTAGGATTAAAGGTATGATTCACCATGCCCAGCTTGCCATTTTCTTTATACAGATAAAAATCTAGTAAGAAAAAAAAAACACCACTACAGTGAGTTAAAGCATTTTTAAAGTGATTTCTGAAATGTATTTCAAGCCCCTCTATGTTTTAAACATAGAGCTAGGTGCTCTGGACAACCAACAGCCAATAAGTGGCAGAATTACAATTCAGACATAAGATTTGATTCCATTGGACATGTTTTTCAGGCTGGCTGAAGTTCATGGTATAGCACCTGCTCAGCATGTGTGAGGCCCTGGGTTCCATCCCTAGCACTGGATGGGGTGAGATTGGGGGATGGGGAGAGGGAAAGCTTTTCCTTTTACAGATGAAATAATTCAACATTGCAGTAAAGATTAAGGAAGCTAAAATAAGATGATTCATTTGCACACTAGCTTGTAACCCTGAGTTTCCAACAAGAAATGTCCTGGATGTACTCATGTACATGGCTGCCATTTATGTGGGGTGGGGGAGCACACTCTGCATTATTTATCCACGTCTAAGACAGCATCTTTGATTCATGCTGTGCCCTGGGCTGCAGCCTGACGAGCTCCTTTTTCTGTTGATTAATATACATCGAAGTTCTTAGATGTGTCTAGACCTCTAAAAATGACTGTCTGGTGAATGTGTACTTTCTATATATCTTTACAGGGGGGTTAAGCCAGTTTCTTTCTATGGCAAATGGATTTTCTGGTATCTTTTAGTTTCTAATTCTCTTAAAAGAAGGAACTTTCATTTTGAGGACAGTTAGGTAACTGCCATTTCTAGATTTTCCAATGTAGATTTCACTTGCTTTTTCAAAGGGTACTATGATAAAAGACAGAGGCCTTGCCTCCACTCTTGAGTCATATTCAGGAGGATTTCATTCATTAACAGTGCTTTAGCAACAGTGGTATATTGAGGGAAGAAGATAAGGTTTGACCTAAAGTGAGGGACATTCTACAGGATAGCTGGCCTGCATTCTTCAAAATGTTAATGTCTTCCAACAAAGAAAGACCCAAGATCCATTACAGATTAAAGGATGTGGAGAAGCAGGACAGCTGATGTAGCATGGGAGCTAGGATTTTCTTTTGGTATGAAAAGATATTTTGGGACAATTGGTGAATTCTGAATATAGTCAGAAGATTCTATTTTTTATTGTATTGAAGTTAATTTCCTGATTTTGCTGGTTGTATTCAAATTATGTAAGCAAGCACTCTTGACTTTAGAAAATATCGTCCCTTTGCTGTAATACCTGTTTTGATGACATAAGATTGTTCTAATACAGGCAGCATATTAAAGGAAAATTTGTCTATAATATGAATTTGATTTGATTTGATTTGATCTGAGCTTTCTGATGATGTAGGACTTCAATCATGCAAAATTTTAGGTGATACAGATAACTGCACCTAACTTAGCCAAGGAATACACAACACACACACACACACACACTCAAATATGTGCCTGTTACTTCAGCTCATCATGTGCTGTAAGATACAACCATCCTATCCAGTGTTATAGTTTTACACCCGCCTTTCATAATTACACCATACATTCCCAAGCTGTAACCTTTCTGCCATCCACTTAGTTCTTCTTCAAGGTAAAGTGGTATACTCACTGTAGTGTTTATATTTCTTTAATTTTTTTATGAGAAAGAGAGAGAGAATTGGTGTGCTAGAGCCTTAGCCACTGCAAACAAACTCCAGATACGTGTGCCACCTTGTGCACATGCACCACCTGTGTGCATATATCACCTTGTGCATCTGGCTTATGTGAGTTCTGTGGAGTCAAACCTGGGTCCTTAGGCTTCACAAGCAAGTGTCTTAACCACCAAGCCATCTCTCTAACTCCATTGTATTTATATTTCTTAACTATGTAGTGTGAGGTGCCATTTTACTAGAGTTCTCTTATTTCTGATGTGGCAATGATGAAGTTTTGGAATTTTAATATCTCTGAATGTGGAGATATGGTATATTATAGTAGAATTAACTACACTTAAATATTTAGAGGTAAAGGGATATGTTTCCTGTAGTATATACTCAAATGTTCTGGAAAACATTTTATAATGAAAGTGTTTGTAATTGCATAGTGTGTAGTGGGAAGGAAGAGAAAGAAAGAGAAAGTGATATAAAGCCAATATGGTAAAATGGGCATTTTAGGCATCTGGGTAAAAGGTAAAGGGCAATTCTTCCTATTATTCTTTCAAATTCTGTATAAATAAGACAGTAAAAGGAAGACTAGGAGACCGGAGAAAATTTGAGAGTGATAGAGAGAAAAAGAGGCAGAGAGAGAGATAGAGAGATAGAATGGGTGTACCAAGGCCTCCAGCCACTGCAGACGAACTCCAGATGCATGTGCCTCCTTGTGCATCTGGTTTATGTGGGTACTGGGGAATTGAGCCTCAAACCAGGGTCCTTAGGCTTCATAGGCAAGCACTTAACCACTAAGCCATCTCTCCAGCCCCGAAAATTTCTTTAAAATTGAAGTTCAAATAGAAAAACCTAAAGAAGCAAAAGGAAAGAGAAATGACTCAGATGAGAAAATGAACATGTAGAGAATGAGACCATCCTGAACAAACCATCTGTACAGGAGGTGGAACAGGAGTTCACTTTGCAAGCTACTTGTAAAGTATCATAGGTACACTACCTCTGCAAAATGGGGGAAAGAGACACTTTGCTTTCCTAGGAAGATTTCTAAAGGAGTGTAGCATAGAAACTAAAATGACAAGATATGCTTCCAGATTATAAATATCATATAAATTAGAAATTTTAATTTATTTAGTGTTTTTATTCTCTTACTAAATAATCCAAGGACTTTATTGTATTATACTCATTGAGCATCTCCATATAACTAATCTTACTGTTATTATAATTTTAACATCACCTTAAGAAAACTAATAAAACATTTGTTAGTTTTAGAATTGGTAAGTATCTATATGCACTCTTATTTCCCTGTGGGCTCATTTTTTCTTGCTTAATTATATTTTCACTATTTCATTCAGGGAGAGCTGCAAACTCTTTGTCTTTCTATGTCTGAAACTCTTCCTTTGCTGAAACTTCCTTGGAGGATAATTTATCTGGGTATAAAACTACATTGTCAGTTACTTTGTTTTTATCCTTTGAAAACTTATCTTTCCTATTTTTATGGGTAAAAAGTCTATTAATCCATTTTCACCCTTTCATTGATTCAAATTTATGTTATCTCTTTGAAATTTTCTCTTTCACCTTTTATTCTGCAATTTCACTATAATGTGTGAATTTATCTTATCTTACTTGGTGCTTAATGTCTTTTCAGTCCTGGTGTTTGTCTTCTAATTCTGGAATGTTCTCAGGCATCCATTCATCAAATACTAACTGCATCTCTACTAAGCCTTTTTATTTATTTGTTGTTGTTGTTGTTGTTGTTTTGTGTGGTTTTTTGTTTTGTTTTGGTTTGGTTTGGTTTGGTTTTTTGAGGTAGGGTCTCACTCTAGCTCAGGCTGACCTGCAATTCACTATGTAGTCTCAGGGCAGCCTTGAACTCATGGCGATCCTCCTACCTCTGCCTCCTGAGTGCTAGGATTAAAGATGTGTGCCACCTGGCTTTTTTTTTTTTTTTTTTTTTTTTTTTTTTTTTTTTTTTTTTTTTTTTTTTTTTTTTGGTTTTTAT